>RXIC02000082.1:0-14383 GCA_003952965.2 Morella rubra | reverse complement strand
CGTTTAACATGGGTATGGTTAAATTGTTTAAATTTTTCATTGACCCATGGTGGGTGTGTGGCACACAGCAGCCACCTAAGGGAAATCAAATTGTTATACTAGTATCGTGGCCAAAATTCAATAAGAGACTAGTATTTGTGTGTGGTCTCGTCTCGGTATGAAGTATCTATCTTTAATATTTTCCTATTTATTCAATACTGCAAAAATGTCATCTTATCTTCTATACTGAAATTGGTTTCAAATTTTGAAACTAACAGAGCTTGTATTACGCTGAGTGCTGGACAGGGACGAGAGCAGAAGAGCCTTCTTTGTGTTCGGTAATTGTAGGCGTACTCTGTATGCGCTAAATAAATGATCTCTTGTGTCTAACGGGTGTGGTGTGAGTGGTATAGACTGCATTGTCTTAAATCAACTCTCACAGTATTATTTCGCAATCATACTGTCTATATAACACCTTCGGTACAATATACCACATTTTAGCTCTGCTGATTGAAACTCTGTTAGGAACATGACTTTAAGTTTTTTTATCTTCGTTATGTCTCTTTAGTCCGAAAAGACAAAAATATAAAGCCAAACTATTAGGTTTCATTGATGATGTATCATATAGTAAGAGGAATAGCATAAAAGAATAGATCCATCATGTTAATTTATAAAAACGCAAAATTCATTAAAACGTGTTTCACAAGTAGATATGATTAAACATTACTATGGGTGTTTGGAGGAGAATGAAAGTGGTAGAACCTATGTAGATTACTGTATCTATGTACAGAGTAATATTGATGTAGATATCTAGTATCTATCTCGGAACATGGCTCTACAATGATTAGATTTGGAGTACTTTGGTCAGTTAGATAAGTATGGGGTTCGCGGATTAAGAATATGATCGTGTTGAAGTTTTTATGATGGCCTGTGCACGGAACGAGGGTGGTCCGGGAGGATGGGTTCAAGAGTCTTGGGCACTGTGTGTGAACTACCTACATATACTATTCGATTTTACCAACTCAACTACCCGAACTACGGGTAGGCTCGCATGACACTACTAATATGTGTGACACATGTAAAATATTGTTTCGAGACAGTTGTGGCATCCATACCTGTGGGATGAAATCGTGTCACATCCCAACGAAATAAGAGGGGGCAGACAATTAACTAATCATTAGAACGGGACTTGTGCCACCGCTGGATCAAGAAGAAAAAAAAAAGTTCTCTAATTGGGGGCTTTGCTCTATAGTTAAAAAATATTGGGATCCACAACGTAGGATTTCCTGATTTTTGGCGGCACTGATAGCAAGTTCTAGTGTTGACATTGTCCTCACCTATGGAGTTTTTTTGTTTTTAATGATGTACACCACCATTATATGGGGTATGGCTTGAATATTAACAAAGAGATTTGTAACAAAAGGACCATGAAATCCAAACTTCAAGAGGCTATGTCAACATGTGCGGGCTGGATTTTCCGAGCTTGATGTAACCGCACCGGTCGCGTTCTGAATTGCTGTGACGAGTGCTACATATTGGGGGTTTTTGATCGAGGATTTTTTTTACATCAGTTTTTGTGATTTTTTCTTAGCAAGGATGGAGAAGGAACCATTATAATCTGTAACTATGACAGGGGCAGTTGAATGCGAGGACTTGAGGCCTTTAGTATTTGGATAAATGGATGAGTGAGTGTTATAGGATAACGAGGTTTGAACTAGAAGCTAAGGACAAATTGTAGAGTGGGTGGAATAGTTTGGTAACTCAGTTGTCGAAACACAGGTAACGGGGTCTATTTCAACGACACTGCCATTTAATGTCAGGTGTCACTGGACAATTTTATTTTTGTAGAAAAGTTACGACGCTATAATCCTCACTAAAACTTTAGGCAGGTTTTTAAATTACCGGAATGCAAGTAGAAGCTGTTTTTTTTGTTTTTTTGGGGAGTACTTTGTGAGATAATGGGGTGGGAATCACGATCTTTTGTCTGGGTGATCTAGCAGTTTGAACGGTTTAATTAATTTAGTATGATGTGTGTGTATAATTAATCTTCAAACACAAGAATGTCTTCCCTAAATACAGCAGTGTAAGTGTGAGAGGTGTAAATTGTGTTTTTTTAGAAAGGAGTAGAGCCGTCAGGAGATATCGGGCAAAGAAAATTGGGGCTTGAGCAATGTAAGACAAAATATCGGAAAGATACATATAGATCAACACCTGTATAGGAAAAGATGCATTGCTATGTAGATAAGAAGACATAAAGAGATAATAATGTAAGTAGATGGGAGAATAATATGAACAGGAGCATTATCTACATATGAATCGGGTTACATACCAAAAGAGGAATATAGGGTTGCACACGGAAAAAATCAAACGAGAGTTCAGAGAAAAAGAAATAAATACTTTTTGGGCCTGAACTGGGAATTTAGAGAAATCCATGAGAGAGAAGAGAGAGGGGGAGTCGGGGAGCAAAGAGACAACTCAATGGGCAAGGGGGTGGAAGATATGTCGAAGGCAAGGGAACAGAATATCACGAATGGATCCGGGCGAGGGAGGAGACAGACGTCGTTACAGTCCTATAAGTTGAGTTAACGTTGCACCGAAAAGAGACCTATCACAAGCGAATAGCAGAATGTGATAGTATGAAGGTTGTTTTGTACAATCTGAACAGGAAAGAGAATGTAGAGGAAGAGAGCTATAGTCGGAGGTGAAGTAGATCAGTATGTAAGCGGCAAAGAGGTACGAACAACCAGCCCGGCGTGGAGCGCTTTGGAGAGGGTTGGATATCTCCGCGCGTGTACGAGGAAGAGGCAGAGACACGCGCCTCCGCGCCAGCGCTCAGGCGCGTGGGCGTAAAAATTGTTCCATCTCTGAGAGGAAGCGGGAGGTATGTGCCGGTTTAACTTTAATTCTTAAAAGAAACAACGCCGACTGACTGTAAATTGGACATTTTAACTCTACATGACAGAATTTAACATATTTCAGTTTTATCCTTCTAAATAAGCGATCAAAACCGCAAAATCTTTGAAATAAGAGCAAACCAATCCTATTCTTAATATTTGGATTATGTCGCTACTTTTGTCCGGTTTTGTAACCCGAAAAGTTGAAACTATAAGGAGAAAAATAATAAACTGTGATAATGCATGGCCCCTGAAAATTTTAAAAGGCCAAATAAAAAAGGGTAGGCTACGAAGCCAATTTAGGTCCGAATAATCGTCAAGGGAATCTGTAAAGAATGATACTATAATCAACAAAAAACTTGTAAACTAAACCAAGAAATGAGAAGCTAGTTGCCCAATGATTATCCAACGCCTGATTGTAATTTTAACGGTTGAAACATCAACCCCTCTAACAATTCATCACACTCTAGAATCAATTCACGTTATAGGGTGAGAGTATACCCTAAGTATCTATTCGCGTAACCCGTGTGAATTACATTTTTATATCCAAGACCCCGCTCGTGAAGCACACACATCGGAAGGGTGCTGGAATCCAAGGAGTAAGCCGTCCTCTGCTGACGTGTCAATATAAGCATAGGTTGGAACATTGTGCCTCTTATGTTTTGGTTGATCGAAATTTTCAGTGAGGGTGACCGTGGATAAAAATGTGCAGCAGTCAAAGGGCACGAGAGCTGTTGAGGCATTTGAGACTGTTCACAGTCGGCATGCATGTTAACGTTATGTGAACATTTTACACGGTGTTTGGGAATGGAAGGAAGAGATTACAAGGGCGTATGGGAAAAAAGTTGAGGAGGTATGTAGTAAGGCGACGGAGGTGTTGCTATGGTTCTAGACTAAGGTGCCAGATAGAAAGTACGGGACACAAAGTATGATTGCAAATTCAACCGCGAAATACGGATATTTGCCGGTATGAAGAAGAATTAAAGAGCTTTTTGGAACATTCGGGTAGGCATGCTCGCAGCTGCAGAGAGAGGAGAAAGGTAGAAACAAGGAATGTAAGAAAATGAAAGCAGAAAGTTAAAAAAAAACGTCAACACTCAGAGACAAATTAAGGCTATGTAAAATCGACCATACGCAAAAAAGCTAGCTTTAATCTAAAAGCCTGGCTGATTGGGGCTCAAATAATAAGAGGACCCACTGGAGAGATACTAGCTGGCGGAGATAATAAAACATTCAGCATTCTTTATGTGGAGGCGGAGTTTGTCCACTCAGCTTGTCTGAGAGAATAGGAGAACAAAGACTATCGTATATAGAAGTGGGGAACCCAAGAAGTCAGAGATCCTTTATAATCTCCACGGGGATCATAGAACTGATCCTTGGTACGGAAGCCAAGATTTCGAGAAGGAGGAATATTCTTGAGATGGACGGAGAAATGAGTTAAATTGGCCTGTTATTGTAGTGCTTATCGCGTTACAATATATACAATAGAATTGACATGCATTTTCACAATTAATTGGTTTCTATGATTAACCGTGTTCAGCAGACCTATCTTGACGATCTTGGAGAGCAAATAGTCAGTAGGATTAGTGCTGTTAGTTTCAAGAGATACGAGCGGATACATCACTTTCTGATGGACGGTGAAAGGGCGAGATCAGAGAGTGAGGTAATAAAGTGTAAAGGTAGGCGAGGAGAAAACGATGGAAACATGAGTTAAGTGGCATCGACTGTGAGCGCTATGTGTGAGGCAAGGACGTGGAGAACGGAACCTATAAAAAGATACTATTTAAGGTTTACTTTGGGACCTAATAGATAGAAGAATGCACATTTGTTCACAGCGATATGACTTTAGATCATTTAATAATTTAGAATCGAAGTTCATCTGTTCAATGTAGAAAAAATAGTTAAGTAGTAAGTTAGAAACGACTTGACTGACAGAGTGAAGAACTTTGCCATATATTAATGTGTTCACAAGTCACAAGATCTCTGATTTGACACTAATGAGATAAGCTCAAAAGTGTGAGAATATAAGTTTTAAATACTGCGAGAAATTTACTGTGATGTCTTAGTGTCAATATTAATACGCTGCATGAACTATTTTGAATCATTCAATATCAATAGGTTCATTACAATAAGTCATCATGGAAAAGGGGTTCCTAGGTGATAACAGGCCAAATGGTATGATGGTACTATCTTAGAAGTAATAAAGAAAACTAAATATGGTGAGGTCGATGGAAACATGTATAAAGGCGATGCTGAGGTCTTTAGTTCACTACCACTTTAACAGACATTGGCTTACAATGAGTGCTATTTATTCATAGAGCAAGTCGGCATGGAATGGCGATACCAAAAGGGATGGATAAGTTCTTTCCTTCGAGTTGAGCATAAATGTCGAGTGCCACAGGGATGGGCCCTATGGCTAAAGCACGCTTGAAAAGTGCTTCAATCATTCATTCCTTCGACTCCTACATCAGTACTACAGCTCTTGGTGACCTGATCACTTTTCGGTAAATAGATTAAAATTGTATCATATCTCCATCAATCATTCGATAAATAAATTATCGGTCAGTCCTCTATAAAGGAATTATCTAAAGGTTTCATTTCTTCTCGGATTAGTATATTTTCATACCTATTTCCTGCCTATCGATAACACAGCTCTTCTCTATCCTCGTTTAAGAGATTTTTGAACGTCAAAGAATAATTTTAAAAGATCAATGTCCTACTAAATGACACTGGCCTCAATGGACTACATTTCTGGAAATTAGTTGAGTGATTTGAGATTCAAGGTTTGAAAGCCAGCAAACTGAAACAAAGCCAAAGAGCCTATCGAGGAACCAGTCGCAAGATATTAAGTTTGCGAGTCGAAGTTGTGAGGACTTCAAACTTGACAAGTTTTATTAACTAATGTTTAAATGGTAGTCGGGATACAACACACAATTAAGCCTTAATTCATCGAGAAAAGAGGAATTCAAAATTTGAAACGAAATCGGAAAGATATAATGATAGAGAACTAAAAAACTTGCGTATGTAAAAAAGAAGGACACGTGGACACAATACGATGAAATGATCGAATTAATACTTCACTTCCATAAGACTATATATTCAGAAGGTACAGCTAGTTACGAATGTGCAGAAAACAAATTTTCTGCCAGCAGTAAGTTAGCATTTCGCGTGGCCATTTTGCTGAAACTGACTGGAAATGGCAGGTTTGTGTAAGTAAAGACAAGGGGGGCATTACATTATTACAAAAAAGCTAACAGTGCCTGCGGCGGACAGTGGCACCGAGGAGTGGGACAGGGGAGGGAGGGAGCGAGAAGATAATATTTGAGTCTGTACGTCTATACTACGTAATTAAAGTACTATTTCTGAGACATATTTGAAATTTATATGAATTCCTTATATATATATTATCTTTTCTGAGATTCATGGTTGAAAGACACGAGAGTGTAAGATGTCTACTTATTATTAGTGTCTTTAGATGTTCTTCTTTTCGCTGTGTAGGCTTACCACCAGAGTATTTACTAATTTCCATTCAACAGAATCAATAGAGACGGTATAGTTGAGAAGATAAGATTTATATATTAACATAGAGTTGAGAGCTAATGTCGTTGATTGCGGTAGTGATATATATGCTTCGATTATCCTTATAATTGATATACCATTATGATCAATTACACGCGTCACACTTCGTGCAGAATATCGGAATTATTTATATTTCTTGTGTAAATCAATTCTATCTCTCGGAGTCTTTTATAATTTGCGTTATGCTAATCTTTTGGTAAATTCTCAAATACATATTATGTGTAGATATTTACTTTTTATGATATTTCTGTTATGTGACTTATATTGATGTTATATGTTTTATTAATTAGGTTTTTTAATATATTTTATGTATTTTTATTTAGTATTTTCTCTTAGTAATCATTAAGTCTTTTTTCTTAAGGGAGATATTATAATAAATATATTTTTTTCTTTTTTTTTTTTCTTTTATATTTTATTTTTTATTTATATATCTTTGATTTTGTTCTCTCTCTTTTTATTTTATTATTTTTTTTTGGTCTATTTCTTATCTTTTTTTTTTATATTCACAGGGTATATTCTTTTTTGTTTTGTTATATGAGGTTTTCTATCTTTGGTTATATTATTTGGTTTCTTGTTCTTTTCATATTTGTTTATTTTTATTGTTCCATTCTTTACTGTAGTGCATATGAGATTATATTGATTCTCTGGTGCGTCTACTTATTTCATTTTCTATATTCTTTATCATATATATGTATCTGTGGTTTTATGTTTTTTTTCTCATTTTTTTTGCTGGTTTATTTTAGTCAATATTGGGCTTATTTCTCAGTTGTATTCATTATATTGACACGCAGTAGAGAAGAAAGGCGGGCCCTCTTTCTTGAGACGCCACTTTCTTTCAAATCAAGCCCTCCTTTGGCCCAGTAAATAACACAATGTAATATAATGTGACATGGGCTATTCATGGACTTGGTTGGGCTAATGATCCATGGGCTTACTAAGAGTTCAGATTGGGCCTCCAATCCATTAAAGAAATCAAAGACCCATGTACGGAGTTTTTTTTTTTAATCCCCATGTACGGAGTTGAAAAATCAAATTCCTCTCCCAAGTCCCAATAAGAGGTCACGTACAAAATCCAACTAGGGATTAAGAGATCATAGTCCCCAATGAACTTGACCTAAGCCTTCAGCTAATAAAATATCTCCGAATTAATAAATTCGTATATCTGTGAATATTCATGTGAAAGTACGAGGTGGGGGGAATTTCTACTTTTATAAGACAAACACTCTACATCTGCCACGTGATTTGTACGGACGACAATAGAAGGGTCTCTGGTGAGAAAAAGAATGCCACGTGTCTACTTGCATTTGGCATTAGTATTATTTCTTTCTTTCTTTATTGTTTTTGAAATGGAGATCAAGAGTAGGTTGCTAGATATCGACATCGTACTGATCGTTTTAGGAATCATGAAGCCTAGTTTCGTAACGGTCTTGTTAGTGTGTCCGGTTCAGTCTAACTGGGATTCTCATAAATGAAAAGGTCTCGGCCGGCCCATAACTCTATATTGGATATAGTATTAATAGATCTTGATGGAATCTACGGAGGCTCTAGTCGTGTCTGGAAGCGGGGGGAGTTTTACGGGAACCTTAAAGGGTTAATCTAGGTGGTCTGGATTTAGGTTATAGGGTGTGCTATCTTAAAGTTTCATGTGGAATCTTCTGGGATATAAATAACTTTTTAAGACTATTCTAATGGTTAGTGTGACTTGAGGGCATTACCATGCTAAATGAGAGTAGTTTAAGATAATGGGAGGAGAGGGTTCGGGAGATGGAAGTTTTTTCCTCAGGCGCATTAAGAAGAGATAGATGAGGTTTTAAGATGATTTGTCTCTGAGGCGTTTATATCAACCTATGAGAGGGAATCAAGAGGAGGAGTGTTTGGTTTTTTATTTTTTTTTGTTTTATGGGTTTATGGTAGGGGTGGGGGCAAATGTTAAACTCTGAAGTCATGAGAGAGAGAGTTATCTCGTTTAGAGTTCTCTCCACTGGAACTTCGGTTTGGTTGGATAAGGATAGTAAAGGAATAGGACCGAAAATTGCCATATAGCTGTGTTCTGAGCATGAGGCCTTTCTGGGACAGAGTGAACTGTGGGGTATTGATACGAATGTTGTGGGGTCCTCTGTTCAGTACTCCGCTTCCCTCCTGCCATATGAGCTTAACTTTTTCGCTTCAGACTCGGACAATGTAACCTTATTGTTGAAATAAGAGAGGAGGGAGCAAAACCGCTTAGGTGAGAATGGCAGAGACATGGGCATCACGAGTTGTCACGGAGCTCCTTGAGAGCAGAGCGTACATGGCCTTTGAGATGTCCGCATTAGCAACGTGAGGCAGCTTCAGTGGCCGGTGGCATAGCAAAATCCACCTTGTTTTGTGCCTATTTCACCAACTTTGATAAACCCGCCCGTCAACTCCAGGGCAGGTGGCATCCAACACTCCGCTTTCTTTTTCTTTGTTTTCTTTTGGGCAAATCAGAGGTAAGATGGAAATGCAAAAGCAAGCCCAAATAACCAAGTTGGATTATATCTTCATTGCAAATGGAGTTAGGTAAGAAAGTAACCTAATTTTGAAAAATTACTAATAAGGTGGTGGGTAGAACACCTCGGATGTTGTGGATTTTAATCTTGATAAGTACCACATTTTAACAGATAAAGATTAAAGATAGTATTAATGTGTATTGAGACTATGATATTACTAAAAGAATTATTCTTTGTCTTTTATATTAAAAAATATATATAGATTAGTAAAAGACTTTAAATTGTTAAATTAGGCTCAAGATTGGGTTGCCGTTGAAATAAAAGTAAGATGGTAGTGCATACTCTAACTATAATTCCCATGATGGTTAGTGGTCTTACTACGAGGGGCAGTGGTTAATTACGGTTGAACCGAAGGTACTGCTCGGGGTGGATGAGTAATAATAGTAAACGAGGATTCGATCGTGCCGATAGAATATAAGGTCAGGCACGTAGGGTTTGCTGTTAACAAACATTGATATCATTATACGTAACGGTGGCAGCAGCAGAGGGCAGATGGGGACGGAGAGTAGAGAGAGGGTGTGTGAAGTGTTTAATTTTTTTTTTTTTTTTTTGGGCAAAGTAGCGATCAATACGCTTTTTTGTTTGGAGTATCGATGGCCGTGAAATTTCATAATTCTTTTAACAAATAATAATGGCCCAAAATGTTTGTAAGAAATATTAAATTCTAAATATGCCTCAGGCAAAAATATTTATTCTTTATCCAAATTATATTATATAATTAGAAAAGAGATAAATATAATAAATATTGAACATAATAATATGATCTATGGTTTGAGAATTAACATAAGTTGACAGACAGGGTATATATGTATGATTCTATCTTCTCGTTTAAATTTATATGCGTATATATTTTGAAAACACAAGGAGGGTACTTTTGGACGTTATTGGGGACTTTTGCCTCAAAAAAAGTACGCATGGAACGTTTGCTGCAATCGGGCGAGCTACCAAAATACTATCACAATAAAAATTAACAGAGTAAGGAAAGTATTATACTTTATTTTTTTAAAGATGATAACCCGCACAGTGAAACATGTATGTTGGAGTTAATAAACTTTGCTTCTGACACAAGGGAAGCAGCTACAAATGAAGGTTCGCGTGCATTTCAGGGTGCAAGCAACGCGCCTGCTTAGTTAGTGTAGATGAAAGAAGAGAGACGTCACTCTTGCACCCTTATATCATGATTAAGCTGAGGAGGTTCTGTCGGAGGATCACAAAAATCAAGAAGTATAGGAAGCTGAAGAGCCTCCTTGAATAGAGGATACTAGATTATGAATTTTGAGGGGGAATTATCCGAACAGGAATCAAAGGAGCTTTAAACGAAGAAGGAGAAGTTTCCGGTGGGATAGGTATGCGACAATGAATTACCTTCCGACATCTTCCCGTCTAACCTTCTACATGCAGAGAAAAACAATTGGATTGTTTTTTGAGTTAGTATTTATTAGTTTAGGATTTTTTGTAGAGAGCTTACTAGGTTTAATATTTAACTCTTACACTACCTGTCTTTAATGTTAAAGATAGTACGCCTTCTATAACGGCATGAGTGTGCAATACTTTGTGTCCTTTCTGTTTAAGAATATTTAAGTTAATTAGGGGCTAAGAGAAATGATTGAATTTGGGGAATGTGCCAAGAATAAGGTTTTGTTTCCATATTAGCTTTTGGGGGCAGTAACAAATAGAGAAGAAAATAAAAAAATTCACCCCCTCGTCGTTTGGCCGCCCAAATTTTACGGGTAAAAAAAAGATCCAGAAATTCTTTAAATTAATTGTAGAGAATGTCTCTACAATCAGTGGGCCGAAAATAGTAATATTACTAATAAAATAAATAGGATTGAGTATTACAAACGAAGACACGAAACATCTGTGCCTAAGGTGCATAGAAACTCGCGGGAAAACAAAAGCTATAATTAGAAAGTAAAACAAACGAGGCAACCCTTATGGTATAGATTGTATGGAATTAAGAAATTGATTAAAAGTATAGGTGTGATACTATACGTGGAGTTAAAGAGTTTTATTGGGAGCACTCGTAAAAAAGGTTGGTGAGTGATATGATGATGGTTTGTAAAACAGTAATTGGAGTTTATTGTGTTTATAGCGTGTAGAAAGTAGAATTATGAAATGGAATTGTAATTTTAAAATGTTAGATTTAAATTCTAAAATTTTCATCAAAACATAGTCTCACAGGTTAAGTTGACAACGAGAGAATCAATACTAATAGATGGTCAACTGAGAGAAAACTAGATAATAGAGAGGTATGTGGTTTTGAGCGTAAGTTAAAAGGAGCGCCGGAATGAGAGGGGTGTGTCAGTGGGCGTGATAAATATAAAAGGAAGGTAAATATTCTTGTAAAGATGGGGGTTAAAATTTATATTTGTAGTTAAGCTGTTTAATATCAAGAACAAATTGGCATAGATATTATGGTGGTTGAAGATAGTTGGAAAGAACGAGCCCTCATGTTTCTGTTCCTTCATCATTAGTGGCAGTTAATAAAGAAAACAAAGAAGAGAGAGAGAGAGAGAGAGAGAGTATTTCGGTGCAATAACATTGACATTAGTCAGCACACTCTTTGCAGGAATTATTAGGAGAACAAAGAAATTGAACATTCTGAAAATAGGGCGAGAGGAAGGAGAAGGCATCAGGAGGCTTGAAGAAGGTGGCATGTCATGGAGAAGCAACCGCAGAAGGGCACACAATGAAGATAATTTGATTTAGAGATGTTATATGCCTGTATAAGAAAACAATTTGATCAGGGATTATGTTTGAATCTTGACAAATGATAAGTGATATTAATTAACTAACACATAAGAAATAATCTACAATACACATACTATAAAATTAACAAGAAATATAGCTTAAAAAAATTCTCAAAACAAAAAAAATTCTCAAAAAACACCATAACCGAACAACCTCTTAGTTTTGGCATTGATTATTCCATCTGTTTTAGGTGGGAATTATGGTCCACCCCCACCTAGTTTATAGGCAGGCGTCCTGTGGGGACTAAAACACTTAAAAGGGCCAGCAGGCATTCCAATTACTTTGAGGCAGATAGCCGTGACGTAGGAACAGTTGTTTTTTATAGACATATTTGTCTCTTTTGACGTGGGCAGTTGACACTTAACATTAAAGGCTTTGTCCTTTGTAATTTGGTTTTTCGTTGGCACATAAAAGATTAAAGATTGGATGAATTTAATCGGGGACTTGCCCGTATCGCGCTACGGCTCTTAGATATTATAATATAATTTTATTTTATAATAGTTTTTAACTATCTTTTTTATGTTCATAAATTCTTAATTTTATAAAATCAAAATGAATACACGCTCTCGGAGAAGTAATAAACTTGAACAGTTGAAGCGGAAATTTGACTCATAATGTAGATAAGAACTGGCCATATTTGAAAGGTTGGTATATATTCTTATATGTGAAATCGAGAGAGAGATTGTAATTGTAGAGATTATTGTGTCATAAGGTTATTAGTTGGAACTTGAATTTGAGGATATGATGATAGTTAAAGCTCAAAGTGTCCTAAACAAAAATTATAATATAGATGCACTGAACTGATATGTCAAGTATTATCATATAAGGTCATGAAGAACAAAAACCAATATTATGACACGTGAAGTTATGACAAATAAGTTGCAGCAGGCGCGATAGAATTGGGGTCATGAACTCGAGGAAGATAGTTCTGTTGGGTACAGGGAATTTTAACGCATCTTCCTGATAAAATAAAATGCGGATTGAATGTAACTTCAATATGACACATTAGATGATCTAAGGATTCAAGGCAATCCTCAACACAAAACGACTTGGATCATTTTACCACTCCAAAGTTAATCAGTGTCATACGACATGCGCTCGCAATAGGCGGTGAAGATGCGATAGAGGCTTTAGCAGTACATGTCACGTAAGGAATACATTTTCGGTCGAAGAGCCAAAGACATCGTTTGGGGGACCAATTGAGAGACTATCCCGCCCTGAAGGGGAGAAAAATTACATACGTTAATGCAACGTAAAGAATGAACAACAAAAATATTGCCACATATTAAGGGGGGGGGGTTGGAGGGGAAATATAATAGTGTTGTTAAATTTTGTCATACGAAGTGTCGAGCTCATACTTGTCTAGCTCAAGCATAATCCAGGCCTTCAAAATTTTATTATAATCAAAATAAGCAAAGTCAAATGTAACAACATACTCTAAGACTTAAAAAAGAAAAAAATTATATGTTTTTTGAACGTATAGGTGTAAAAAACACATCAACTTATGAAGCCGAACATTCATGATCAACAGATGGTAATTTCAATGTAATTTTTATTCAGAGCGTAACTGAAAAACCTTTGTGTAACCTGAGAATTCATATCAAAAGTGTTAAAAAGTCTTATGTAAAATAAAGGGGCGTCATTAATATTGTTAACAAAAAGCAAAGTAATATTAAAATATAGCCAAAATAACTTAGGTACACATAAATAATAGAGCAACAATATTCTAATTAGACAATAATAATGAAATGAGTAGAGAGAAAAAAAAGAAACATGTAATACTTGCTAGATTAGATGGCGTTAAATAGGAATTTTTTTGTGTGCAAAGTAAAAAGTCTATTGTATTCTAGTATGGATGTTGCTAATTCTTTGTATTATTAGAACGAGTAGAGAGTATAATTATAGTGGAGAGAGAGAAAAGACAGAGCCCATTGAGAAGAAAATCTGGAAATAAGAGTATGTAGCACAGTGAGAGATAAAGAAGAGAGAAATTTTAAAAAAGAGGGAGAAAGAAGAAGATTTAGAAAAAAATAAAAAAAAAGAAAAAACTCATTAGATATATTTGTCTTTGAAAAAACTTAGGAGAGCACTTAGAAATTAGTTATTCATCGTCATCTCAACTTAAAGAGAGTATTCCTCTGATGCAGTGGCGCGAACAAATTTTAGTTAATATAAGGGGCAAAAAATATTGTTTAAGTGCAAGAATGACTATCGTAAAAGATATTTACTAAGTGCTACAAAATGTCCTTATAGTTAATTATATCCAAAACCATAAGGGATAAATATTAAGAATATTGAGAAATATCATGTAACATGATCTATCAACATCTATATGTCCCTGTCAAAGATTGTCAATATTATGGTGCTTTTGGATTTACATTGAGAATTATTGGTTCTGTTTTTTTGGTTAAAAGTCTTGTCTACGTAACAAACAAGAATTTCTCTGAACTCTTGCTAAAATTCTCTTGGTTTATTTTTATATTTTTCAAGCAACGAAGAAAACACGTACCAATCTCAAATACTTCGCCGAGATGGGGCCTTAGAGCAGGTCGGGAGCTAGCGCCCCTAAAACTTCCAGGCATACACAAGGGCCTCTCCACAGTACATTAATAAGTTGTGTGGGAAGTTGTGTGGGGATAATTATTATTA
>RXIC02000079.1:0-11184 GCA_003952965.2 Morella rubra | reverse complement strand
GCACGTGGAGTGTGGAAAAGATCAGCTTGGCTGTGGAGATTAGTTTTTCGGTATCAAGAACTTCAAACGGAAGAGGAGTTCCTCGTTCCCTGCAAGAGGCAGATCTGGATGTTGTATTCCTGGTAAGGTAACAGTAGAATAAACTAGTAATGGGGTGTTGGGTAGTTTATCGATCACTGTGTACGAGTTTGAATATTTTAGTGGATTCGATTAATTGGCATCTCAGGCCCGGCGAGTTTTTACCTCTTGAAAGAATTATTTCAAATGAGTTTTCTCTTCGTAACCCAATCTTCGGTATGTCATACTGTGTGACTTGTTTTTGATCGACTAACTTTGGCTGCCTAAGTTATAAGTTGCAGGTTTAAGAATCTGTTATCTTTTAGTGTGTTCCAGGTTGATATAAGGAGATGTATTGTGTTGATTCTGTATACCAACTGTATGTACAGAATAGCGCCCCGCGACATAAGGCAACTCCTATCATTGAGGTTATATACTTCATCAGCAAGTTACTTTGTTGCCCTTCTCCAAGTTTTCTTTGAAATATAGGGTAAGTGAAAACACCCACGTCAACTACACAACAAGGAGAGCCACCGTGGTCTGATAACTGTGTTATGGAAGAGTGGACCTCCAGTATTCTTCTAGGAATAGGTTAAGAGAGGGATCTAAAATGAAGAAAACAGAACCATCATTCGATCGCCCCGCCCCCTTCTAGTGTTAACGAAACCGGCGCCCCAGAGACTGTTGAGTACCTCCTTGAAACTCTCTCTGCCAAAAATGTCCAACCGACTCCAAGCACGCCTGTACCACGCAGAAGTTATAATAGCCAAAAATATCTTTGAATCCACTGATTCGATAACCATATAGGTGTGTAATCTCAGATTATAACCAAATCCAATAACAACAGAATTGTTATTAATGGAAACCTCGGGTGTGGTTCAGATATCACCCTTGAAGGTTTGATAGCCATTTAGGATAAGAACCAAGCACGCTTAGAAATGACCAGTCAACGAATACCCGAAGAATCAATCACATACTGTTTTTAACGCCCATAGCGTAAATAAGAGATCCTCCGTTGCCTTTATTCGGTCCTACGAGCAGCCTAGTCCGAAGCTTTGGGCCACAAAAACGTATTAGCCATATATGCCTCTCTCCATCTGGACCGATTACTGTATTGGGAGAATCATAGCAATGGTGAAGAAAGTGATAAGAGAATAAACTTTGCTGATATGGTCCCTCCAGCATGTCAACGCCAAAGCCCAATAGACCCGATCGAAAATAGTGTGGAGAGAAGTGTAGTGAAGACAATTATGCACTACCTGAATGTCCACCGTATAAGGTTCTCTAATTATTTGTTCTTATATAGAGGTTTTCCGAGGTATACCGTTCAAACGTGTACAGACAGCCCTGACGCGCGATGTATTAAATGCGAGTGTACAAATGATTATGTATATTATGTCTCTCTCTTCTGAACGTAAATTACATTTTTTTACAATTTATGCATGGTATTCGACGTTAATGGAGAAATTATTCGATCTGGCTAATTGGCCGGTTGGATCACTTCATTAATTCACAGATGCTCACATGGCTGACTCAGCTCTGATGTCAAGAGCTACTCATCTGCAAATTATTAGTTAAGATAAGAGCATCGGAGAACCCATTGGTTGATAGAAAGTGGGCACCGAAGAGCTCTGTAATTAGATGCAAATTTTCGGTGCTTACGCTTCTGCAAGTACATATTAGACCCGTCCGCACCACGAAAGCAGCCCTTTGTGTCGATTGCCCAGAATTATACGGCTGCGGTTGCACCACGTGACTCGACATTAAAGAAATGGACCTAGGAAAGGGTATATATCCAAGGTCTGCTTTCTGCTTTTGGAAAGGATTGAAGAATTGGTGTCCTGCATTTATGCTAAAATAATTAATAACCATCGTTCATAACTCGGTAGTGTTAAAAACCTTCATAATTATACTCTTAAGAGAATTTTAAGGCCGTCATATACTGACTTCAACTTCTGCAATCTCGGGCCAATTGAAGCTATTGCCAATAATTGCATCACTGGAATATCAATCAAGATGCATCCGCCACTCGTATCTAAACTTTCGCTCTCATCGTAGTCTTATGAACTCAGATTAGTCACCCGATAGGTGACTGCTTGCTTCACTCTAATAAATTTCGTTATGGACAAAACGCAATCTACCACACAACCTGTATGTTCGTGTAAAATTATAGATAAAATTATAGAGAGTTGTAAATTTGATCGAACAACCCAAATAACACTGATAAGTTACTGGCCAGTCCAGGTAAACAAGTTATTGCTGAAGAGCATATATTATCAATAGAAATGATAGGTATATAATTATGGTTATTAATACGTCGAGTAGTAGGTACCAAAACTATACAGATAATGAAAAAAATAAGTACACTCTCATAGAAGCAAAGGCCATAAGATACAAGTGGGCTATAATGGAAGGTAGAATACGATACACGAGAAGGAATCTTAGCATCGAATCGAGATTTCACTTTATCTCTCAGACAGGAGACGGACTCGAAACCTCATCAACTCTGTTCGACTGAATCCATCGCCGTGTCGGATCAACGACTGACGGCGCCACGTCCTAAAAGCGTATACCACCTCCACCTTCCTCGAGGCGCTCTTTCCCAAGAATCGAAGCAACCTCCCGTCATAACACGGATGAGACCCACAGAAACAACGAATTTGCCGCACTCTTTTAGACCGATCATATTTCCCTCTATCAAAGTAGGCTCTGAATTGACAGTGTGATATAATATACCATTTTCTTGATTAGGCTCACCAGTCATGCTCTCGACAGTAAGACTCAGCTAGCGTATAGATTCTGATCATTATTCAGGGCAAGAACTAGTAATACCACACAGATCACTGGACCTATGTTAGACACTATTATAAATTAGTAATGTACATAGTATAATAATATAAGAGTATAAGACTATTAATTGTATCCACCACGATGCGCTTATCAGCTAGAGAAAGAAATGAAGCTGTTGTTATAGAGAAACCTATACTCTATTAAAGAAAGAGCCACTGAGCGAATATATAAATTCGAATATGCATTGTATCCTGCCCTGGTCTGTCCCATAATTAGTTATCAACGGTTCAACAGGAGAGGTAGAAGATACGACTTGTAGCTCCCGCTCCTGTACACCTCATATATACCGGTAGAGTGGTACACTTAAAGGAAGGTTATGTTCGCTCTCATAAAAACCATTATACATGACGTTATCTTCTTGCCACTACTTTTTCAGTAGTTAAGTACATTCCTTGAGCGATAATATTACTAATATAATCCGTGCTTGTACTAAATGTTCGTGACTTCCTTCGCGAGTGTGAACTGCACAGTCTCCCTCTTGCTTGGATCGTCATTTCCGAAATTCTCCCGCTAGGCACGTAACGCTCCAGCATTCCGGTAAAAAATGTGGTACTTCCTCTTCTCATTACACTCACTACCTGTCCTGCGCCTGGTATCGTCTGGTGTACGAGAAAGAGACTCAAACGATTTAGTTACTGTCTTGTGTGACCTCGAAAGTCCTAACAACCAACTCTCAATTCCAACATATTGCCTCAATCCATTCCCGACCACGAAAAGCCCATTACGCCCGAGTATCTCCTGCGAATCCAATTTATAAATCTGCCTAAATGGTCTGTTTACTTAGCGAGAACAGTGCAAAAAAGTGATATATCATGCGATTGATAGTAGGAGAGCCAGTCCCTACTGCGTTTCCTTCCAAAGACATATAGTAACACCATACGAGTAAGCGCTAATGCATCCTCTGATTAAACTAGGACAATTGAAACTAATTCTTTAAGTTATTCTCCGTGTAAATTGGCTACCCATAATCCTCATAGACAAAGGACCACTGCGCGTCATGAATTGAAAACTGTTCAATATATATGCGGCTAGCTCTAAAATTATCGCAAGTAGTGCCTAGAGCTCCACAAGATTTTACACAGATCCATGTGGAGGATGGCGATAATAAATGTTAATAACAAACCTTCTATGTCGACATACATACCCGTGTCAATATATGTAAAGAGTGATGTATGGGGCGAGCCATAGCTCCTCCTGAAAGTATCTGCCAATGTTCATGCCCTTCATGGACACAAAGAACTAGTCTTAGTAGCCTCAGTAGAATATTCGTCGTGAGTTCTAACAAAAACAAATGAAGAGTGAAACAAATGCTCACTATCCTGATTGTGAATATTGGAGTCAGTCCTTTATATACCGTGCAATACGCGCTCCTTAGCCTCTACATTGTCGTTCTCATCATAAATAAAGATCGATGGCGACGAAATTTTTAAGATTCAATGCAGTGCGCTGCGCTTATGAGGTAATCGTTGTGGATGAGGCCTCTTCGTGAAATGTGATTAGTGTTTAAGGCTGCTTGGCGACGTCTGAAGCAGATGATAGATGTAAGCCCCCGATACATAAGAGTATACTCCTCGTAACATTAGAAAATCCCAGTTCTCATAAATTGCTCAAACTTTAGTGTGAGCATGTAACCTCATATAAGTGATATGCAGTAATATCCGAATAAGAATTGTGGATATCCATTGTCACCGTATTATTACCATTGCTTATCAATAATAAATTATTTGGCTCTACGTATATATGTCTTGCCTGTGTGATGTGTGTCATATTCTTATTCCTTGGTTTGATAGATTATAATTATATATCCCTGTTACACCTCTATTCTTAAAATCTTTCATAGAATTATATAACAGACCATTTCATGTTAATTAAAGTGCTCGTTAAGAACATGATTTAGATTGCCATGACATAGTGAGTACTCAATCATATATTATGATAATATCTAGTCAAGTTATATCAGATCAGATCAATAGCTGCTCACGCCCTCCACTGTCTGTTTTTATCTTGACGAGCTAATTGATAGGATGCTGTGAACATGTAAGACGTACCTCATCTCACGACTTGTAGTACAAATGTGCAGAATTGTAAATTTTAGCCATATAATATTAATTTAATATTATATATTTATAAAAGTTTACACCGTTTAATTTATAATATCATATGAGAACTAAATAGCCCGCGTATACATAGGTACAATGCCAACTACATAATCATTCACACAAGTTTCTACAGATATCCCTGAGAATCCAAATCCACCAGCGAATGCTCATGCACAAAAATATCCATATGCTTACGCTGCTGCACGGCACCCTAGCTACTATTCATTCTTATCATCACGTAAGGTTTGCATATGAACTCCACCGATTATCTTCCTGCATCAATACTACATAGCCTATTATTGAAGTAAGTCCCTGATTACGTACATCTAGTATCTATACACAAATCTACTCTTATATAGCGACTTAATCATAATATAATATCTATCTAATCTACATTAACTTCATTGCAATACACGCTTACCGCTCCGTCTTCACTGACTCCTCTATCCTGTCTGTCACCCTCATCATTTTCGTTTCCATACCCTCATTCGTCATAATACCAGCGTCTACTTCGTCCGCTTCGTCGCACGGCATACTCTATGCTCTCATTCTGATTGCTCTACTTCCAGATGTAATGTTTCAACCACATTAGATACACCCTTCATCACAATGTACGTCAGATCCCATTCCTCGTCTCTCTCTACTTCACTCCTCTCTTCTTCTCTTGTCTCTTACTGAGTATATTTATCAACTAATTCATACATCCCTCTTGCCATTATATTGATGACGTTGCGTGCTTCATGTCACCTTACTCTCCACGCAATTTTTCTCACAGGCCCCAACTTCTGAGTTTTTGAACGCCAATAAAATGATCGATCGGTCTCAAATTGTCCACTTTGGTCGATACTTGGTCTCCTGCACTAGCTGAGTTTATTTTCTTCCTTTTATCTGACGTCTGTTCAGATGCTACCGACTACCTGCTTTAATTCTGTATCATTCGAGTTATCCACGACGGATTTAGATCTTGCCTCATTCCAGTCTTCTAGACTCTGAGACTATGTACTCAAAATCTGTCTGCGCGAGGTCGACTCGCCCTGTAGCACCTTCTACCGACTATCATCTCTTCATTTCTCTAACTAATAGTCACAGCCCGCTGCGGGCTCATCCCTGATCTGTCGCGTTCTTAGCGTAATGCAAGACCCTCAAGACTGTCTTAGTACTACTCTCTCTTCTATCCTCCTTAGATCACCTTACCAAAGTAAACCTTATTGATAATTCAACTTCGATCTTTGCTTTTCATCAACTATCATTAGTATCCTCTTCTTCTCTCCACTCCCTCCTCCTGCGTCTGAGTACTCTCGAGCTAGTCTTCTACTCGACGATCCCAATGACGCGCCTCATCTTATCGACCATTAATTATACACCGCCCAGCTCACGATCATTATATGAATCCTCGATCCTAATCCTTAAAAGCTACGGTTCTCTCCTTGCTTTCCTACTCATTCTCGCACATAATCGTCACGTATCTTCTTTTGCCACTCAAAATCTGTGTCACTCATTTTATAAATGCTATCTGTCATCATGTCACCACATTATCCGCATGGATGACTGTTCTATTTTGAGCTACATTAGTCACTCAGTCTCTGCTCTCAAGTACGAGGTCCCTGTTAGGCCTAATCCAGACTGCTTACAACGCTACTACCGTTCTCAAGAGGATCCAACATACACGTGACTAAGGTGGTCATCTGTCACATTGATCGCTCTGTGTATCATTGTCCCGTTCTTCTTTCTGTCCATCGTATATCCATGTAATTTCTATTAATTTTCCTTCGCTTCATCTACCTCTTTTCTTTATTTTCATTTAATAAGATATAATCATCACAAATTTAATAACGTAACAAAACATTATGAACTCATCATCCTGGTACATACTGGCCTTCCTGTCGGGTTCACATCTCACGACGCACCTCTGATTAGATGCACCACTTCTTAGCTAGTTCTTGAACGTCTCGGAGAACCCACGTTGATTGACTCCAGAAGCTTTGATTAGATGCCATTTGCTTACGTTTCCGATCTTAATGACGAGAGCCCTCTCTTTTCTTTTTCGTGCCATCTTCGTGAGTGCATACGTAATTGCATCAGAATATGTATAAGGTTTTGATTGTTCTCTTTGGGTGAAGACGGTTCTATAGTATATAATTTATATCGATGAGTCATCTAAACCTTTTAATATCTACTCTTTTCTTCTATTCGATATACTCTTATATCACTTTATCTTTTTTTTAACATGTACATTCCAAATCAAATTCATATTTTAAATGGAGAAGCGTTCATGAAATAATGGGAGTTCATGATCAATGTGGTAAATTTAGTACTCTGTTGTATGCTCCAATTGTAAACGATAAGATACACAGATAATTAGTCACGTAATTCAAGCCCCCAACTCCCTCTCTTCATCTCACACTATTCTCTATCGCATAATGGTTCCACTACTTTGGTATTTAAGCTCGTGAGAAATACGATTACGATATTTCACATTTATATAACTACTCCATTCACCGCTAGCTGCTGATAAGAGACAAGATCAAATACCAGCGTGAATATCACATATCTCACACTGGAAATATCTGTACTGATACTTATTGAACTCATAGTTCAACGCTCCTTCAAGGCTATTATTGTTATCTTTCACGAACCACAAATTTCTAGCTTCTAACAGCCCTGCACCGCACCAAGCTGTTGTACTAATGAAGGAAACAATATAGTTTGAGACTCCCTAGGAGACGGGAACAGAACAATCATCTAATCGAACCCTCAAAACTAGATCTGTCAAGCTGCTGTCCACCCCAGATTCACTGTCCGGAGAAGGTCACCGTAACCCACGCGTCTGTCTTGCAGGCGCGATCTCATATCTCATCACCAATGGGAATTAGCTCCGATTGCTTTCGCTGAATCCCAATGGTGCATGAAATCTTACCTTACTAAAATCTTACTCATTTACGTCTATCGTCAGTTATCCTAATACTGCGCTCCATTATCCCATCAATCATAATAAATTTCTTCCATATTACACCTCCTCTCATATTACCCTCTCACGCCCTAGATGTGACACACTTTCCGCTTCTGTGTCTAATTCTTTACTCTCGCCCATATCGTCCATCCACATAACTGTAGCCAATGCTCCTATCCTTCTTGTCTCTCTCACCTCGCGCTCGCCTGAGCTTTGTTTACTTCCGCCGTCTCCCCTCCTGTCTACTCACGCGATCCTCCTTGTCTCTTTATTCTGTCTCTCTTTTGCGAAATGAGCGCAGTATTAATCATTCTTGTGCACGTCCTTTTTTTTATCTCCAAATGTATAAAGACTACACACACCTAGCTCCTATTGATTTAACCCTCTCTCGGATACTGTCGAACTCCAATTAACAGACCCTCATGCAGTTATCCTGTTCTATAGGTTCTCAGTTTTCTAGCCTATAGCTAGTGTCTCTACTCGTCAAGCTCCTTTACTATAGCCCATACACGTTATCCTCCACCCGTCAAGTCATATTTAAATCTCCCTTCTCGAGTCCTCCTTCTTCTCTTCTCTCTCCTCCATAACGTACTTAGGTTGTACTTTATGTATAACGATTCTTCATACTTCTCCATCGCTCCTCCTCCTATTCATCGAATCCTCTACCCCCTACCAACGTCAGCTCTGAATTATATAATCATTCCAACTCACATCATCCTATTGCCTCATCTCCTTATAACCTGTCTTTCAACCCTATTCTCGCATCTCTTCATAACTCTTGCCCATTATACTCTACCTCTTATCAATCACTTCCTTCCATTCCACTACCACCTCTTCACTTTAACTTATAGAATCTACTTATCTATGGAGTCTCAGCTAGGACCACAAGTTTAGCGCTCCCATTGTAGACGTTGGAAAATCTATAATTCCCCATCGCCCCTAATAATTTGCGACGCATTTGCCGGGGCTTCAACAATCATTATTACTTCATTGCACTTCATGAATGATTTACTTACATTTATCATCACTTTCTACTCGTCCTTTTATTGCCAAGCGGTAGGCCAAAGACCACTTTCTAGGGAGGAGCGGGTTCCGGTCCAGCTGGATACCATTTTATAATATTTACGGAATCCCCATGAATATAGGGGCACATGGCCCTTTCTCTCTCTTATCCTTTTTTTATAAAAAAATGAATACTTTGTTATTGATGGTTGAACAATTATACACCACTAGAAATGAACGAGAATCTGATCCTGGACCAATCCTCAAAAGCTACCCTTTTGCCTTTTCCTGCGCACATCCGAGCCTTGGCCCAAAAATTAACGTATCTGCCAAAGCAATTTTATTCGCGGACGACAGTGGATAGAAGGAATAAACTTTAATTGGGCCTGGCTAAAGCGTCAAAAGGAAGAGATCAAACAGTGAAGTAGTAAAGTGGATGCACGTACGTGTTTTTTGTATTATATTATTCCTTGTTAATTTCTATTGTATTATTCCTTGTTCACTACTCTTCTCTTTTTTTTTTTCAATTTATGGTATCCCACATTAATGGAGAAATTATTCGATCTGGCTAATCAGCCGGTTGGATCACTTCATGAGTCACCTGATTGATGCTTTATGCTTAGGAAAGCATCGGAGAATATGCGTGATTGCCAAATTCGGTTGGTGGCATCACGTAATTGCATCAGAATGAAGTAAGAGTTTTCAAAGCTGCTTCTCCTCAGGGGTGAAGATTGTTTCTGATACCGTATATATTAATAAAGGAGTTCAACCTGTCTAACTATTATAATGTGTTAATTTAATGCTGCCCGACTATCTACTTCAATGAATCTTTGATTACTGTGGCCATGTTGTTTCTCATTCCCACACAGCACACCCAGTTAATAATTTCTTAAGCACTCAACTGCCGAAATCTGGCATCAACCAAACACATAGGACCAGAAACCATGTCACACCACTGACGAATCTCCAATAAGATCAACATATTACTTTGAACCCCACATAGATATTTAGCATCTACATTGCCATCATACTTGCCAAATATCAAGTTAGTAGGAAATGAAGAACAAACCCATCTGTAAAAATGAGTTTTTACATCAGATAGTTAATAGAGGATTGAGCTCAAATTTAGCATGCACCGTAAGGAGATCGAGGACATGTGTACTTAGTAAAATGGGAAGTTATTAAATGGTGCAACATTATAAAGAGAAAAAAAAAACCACACACATATATTTTAATTCAACTTATCCAAATACACAAATATATGTTGTTTTGATGGACAGAGATTCTGCCGTCCATCCAGAACTTAAGATCTAAAAGCTGCTTCTGAAAGTAGTGCACACAAATTTTCAGCTCCTCTCTTAAAGCCAAGAACTAATTTCCAATCACAACCAGATTCAATTGGATTTGACCCGAAAAGGAAGAAAAAAAAGATTCGCCCTTTGAGTCCGCGTGTATTTAAAAGAGGAACACTACGTAATTTATTGCCAGAGGCACTCATGGCAGATATATCAAAGTTAGACACATCGAAGCAATCAGCATCTTGATTAACTCAAACGGACAGCCAGAGCAAACCCAAAAAATTCAGGGAATTAGCAACACCCATTAACTTAATTCAAGGTCACAATAGATGTCAACTGTTTCCTGAAGCTATAACACTGCGCGAATTATTTCCAGAAGCTATCATAAAAATCGGTCACATAAATCAAACTGAATCACTTCAAACAAACCCACAACAGCTCCAATCAAAGTAAACAGTCAACTTGGACAAATTCAACATTCTTATCCAAATTATGACCTACTGATTTCCATTTAACCTCATGAGAACAGAAAAAAAATCAAATGGTCCATCAAACTTGGAAAAAGAAGAGTACCCATTTACGAGGAGGGGGGCTCCAGTCCATGCCCAATGGGAGCGGTGACGTGCCGTCGTGGCGATGCTTTGGAGGGCTGCTGGGCATCAAGCGCTTGTTCCCAGTGTTGTTGTCAGAATTGCCCTTGCTGCTGTCAACAAGGTCATCGTCCTCGTAGACGTTAGTCGTGGAATTCGAAGAGGAAGAATTCCGGCGGTGAGAGAATGGTTGGAGGACGGGATCGGAGAAGTTGAGGTTGTAGTCCAATAAAGTCAGATCCTGAGCGTACAGATTCATCTTGATCTCGACGTTGTAATCGTATCTATTTCTGGTTCTCTTTCTCGGCGTATTTTATTTGTTTCTAATTCAAACAGAT